>QLON01002903.1:0-24640 GCA_003313675.1 Termitomyces heimii
TCATCGGGGAGACCGAAGATATCGTGGTGCTTGGTATCATGTGGTAGGCTAGATATGTGCCAGCAATTGGGACATGCAGGAAGTGAAGAGGGAAGTATTTTAGAACACGAAGGGCATGTTTTCTGGCGAGACAAGGACGAATGGAGGTGGCGGATTGGACGCTGCCGCAAAATCTGGCGACAGATACCAATGGAGAACATGGAAAGATCACGTGCAACCTTAAGAGAAAGATTAATCATCTGCATCAAACGTTGACCTTCCTGTATTTGTCCTAATCTATGGTAGCCTCTTCGTAGCTTTGCCTTCATTACGGCGTGGCCCGGTTTGGCGCTGTTTCTTTCGCTTCCGCCAAGAGCTGCGTTATTCTAGGCGTTTCTTTTTATCTCTTCAAGCTCTTTGTCAATGTACGCACGAGGTTGACTCTTTTGTACAAGCCACCTCTGTCACAGACATGCACGATTTGAGCTACAATTATTTCACAAGCAGTAAAGACGAACAAAAGCCGAACTCAAATGGGTACGAAAGTAGACATTTGGGGAAATTACAAAATTCAAACATCCGCAGCGCCGTGCGGGACTACTGGGGTACAGTTCGAAAATGCGTGGTGCAGGTTTGTCAATAAAAAGTCAACATTCTTCTTCAGGGTCCCAGTAGTATTGACAAGAACACCCGGAATATTATCACCAACCATAGTGTTATAGATAGCGCAGTCCTGAGAGAAAATTCCAGATGAAGCCAAACCATATTTTACAGGGACTCACGGTAAAAGGACCAGAGTCTGCGATGTACGTTCCGTCTGCGGCGGTGCCACCGGGAGGGACAGGATATTCTTGCATTATAGGCCCTGAGACCTTTCCGACAGCATCGGATGTGGCAGGAGAAGAACGTCTGTACCAGTAGTCGGGGAATCTTTCGTCGCGCAAGAACGAGGTCATGGCAGGGACAGAAAGTGTCCCATCAGTTCCTGGTAACTGTTTCTAACAGTCTTGGTAAAGAACCTTGTACATTTCACCTACCATTAGGTAACAACGTTAGTAGAAATGCAGCGTCGGCATAGCTCAACCAAAACCTCCAAAAATGATATTGAAGCTGAAGATATGACGAGCTTAAATGAGAGTGATTATAGTATGATATGTGACGAAATCTCACCTGAGGATTTCGGGTCCGACTCTCCTTAAATCTCTTCAGCTTGAATGAGGACAAGGCTTCCGCGTTGACAATGCTCTTAGGGCCCGTTATGTCAGAGTCATTCCCAACCTGAGCAACAATGTCGAGAAGCTATATTGTACGTGTGTTGATGATGAGTATTTATCCTTCAACTTGAATATAACAGATGAACCTCGGCGAACAAGTCGGGTTGAAAATGAACGTGATCACCGACAGCCCAGTCTTGACGTGTTATCGAGACATCACCTTCGAATACTAATCAACAGGAATACTCCACTATATGAACACAGCTCACCCTCCACACGACCGTGAGCAGCCAAACCCCGAGTCCTATTTCCGTCAATCATCCCGGGAAGAGGGGGGATGAGGGGTGTGTCCGAGCCAATGGATAGCTTATTGATGTACGGATTGCCACGAGCCAACTACGTGCTTATGAGCGTGGAACTTGAACACGCACAAGATGAAGGATATCGTCACCATAGCAAAACTGGCTAATGTAGACGCAAGGTCATAGTCCAAGTTAAATGCATGTGTGACGGCATCGACGATCTGCTCAAAAGAAGCTATGCCACTGTGATCATATGTCAGAAGCTGAAGCTAGATATGAAAGCGTTTGACTTCTTTTACTTTCGAGGAAGATATCCATGGTTGGCTAGTGTGTTTAATCCAGCTGGAAAGCGATCAGAAGCGAGCATAAAAGAGAGGCAAGCCGTCTCTCACGGCAAGGTCCGCGAAGGTCACCAGGTCCAGGGTAAATGAAAGGGTGGGAAGGTTCTGTTGTCCTTTCATTTGAGTATCAAACGCAATATCTGCTGTAGGCCAGAGTTCACCTGGAATTTGGAGGATCCCTGTATATGTTGGCCGTGGTGGAGCGACAATCTTGACGCCTTCCTGAAAGGAACATGCCTGCAATATTAGTGAAGGCAGGGAAATCGCGAACTGGAACAGAGAAGACAGAATCATTGCTCGCCTCAAAAGGGGGCTAGTGGATGAAAAGGGTCAAGACAAACAGTGTTTTATACTGTCCAATTGTGACAGGATTACGAACTTAGCCCGGCGAATCGAACACCTTTGGGTCCTGTTCGTCTTATTAGATCTTCGGAGATAGACGACCAAAGATGTATAGGTAGGTCACATTCCCCGGGCCCGGCATATCCAGAAAATTTTTACCAAGTATGTAGCGATTCTGCCAGATTGAATTGGCGGCGATCATTGTCCAAATGCCTACATAAATGTTTGTTTTAAAGGCAGCACCTTGGAAAGGAAGAACTTTGTAACCAATACCATTGCTCTCTATCCCGCAATTCTTGGTGAGTCATTTTCCTCTTCTTAAAGGCTGTGGCTTAAGCAGGTTGAGAGATAGCCCTTTGTGAGCTAATTCCGCAACGATGGCCTAAAGAACGAAGAGATTACAGCCTTTTTCATAACGATATGCCTTTGAGTGGTTGTTTACTTGATCCCTACGTTTTATATAATACGGCACAAACGGCATGCCAGAAATCAATGCTTTGTTGTAGAAAGTTGGGCGGTTTAGCTCTGACTGACTCTTAGGATCCCCACAGTTATTTTAAAGGCATCGAGTGTGCGAGTTCTTCCGTCAACTGTCCGCTTGATCAGTGGCCCTGAAACTAACACCAGTATTTTTCTGGATCTCCTTATATCGATACTTCTTGACAAGTGCAAGTCGTATAATCAATTTCTTTAGCTCTATCGATAAGTGACCTCATGGAGGGAGAAGATAAGCATTCACCCTTGATTTTACAAAGTACATTACTCTCCGGCATCCCCGGCATCCCCGGCATCGCTTCTATCAGGCCAAACAACTAAACAAGCGGTACTCAAAGGGCTGTCATTATGAAAAATGCTGCAAGTTAAATCCTCTATGAGAGCTTAAAGTTGATTAACATCCGAGGCGCCCTCTGTACCCGTGATATCACCATAACTCCTTGGTCTTTACATTGGTCGCGATTTTGTGCTTCAAAGTCATGTCGGTGATAGTTCTTTGATCTCAGGTTAATATTGACTTCATGGACGAAGACCGACTGGAGGGAATATTGGAATGACTCCTAGTCAGGAAGTCTCTCGTGATATCAACTTCAGCGAGATTGGTTATGATTGGGAACATGGTACTGTACTTGAGTACACCCTGAGAGATAAGTAAGACATAAGAAAGTTTTACAACTTAGAGTCGCCCGAAGGCAGATCGAGGATCCGTTCGGTGATATGCAAGAAACAATCGAGATCGCTGAGATAACATGAACTTGAAAATAACTTCTCTTGTATCGTCGCTCAGAACGGTCCCTCTCACATACAGTATTTCTTCCACAGAGTGACAGAAAATTAGGTGATAGATCTCGTAATCATTTTCAATGTTTCGTCAGCGTCTGTATGTACCCGAGAACAATTAGTCATTAGCTTTCTATACTGGGAGAAATCGTCTGGCTTGAACCATATTCATCTTCACGTCAAGTCTGACCTACGCATTTCTTCCATTAATCCAGGAGGAAATAACCAAGTTCGTCAACGTAAAGAAATGTCGGGAGGATGACAACGTCCTGGTAAAATTCAAATGTTACATACGTAGCTTTCACTAGAATTTTGTGGGGTTGTGGGGAAGACTATCAGAAGACGGTCCTATATGACTAATACCATGACGATAGACCACCTTAAGGGGTTTCCCTGAAACCCATCAAATACTGCATGCTCTGAAATCCAGCCTGAATGAACAAAATCTAAGTATGGAATATTTGACGATCGGGAAATTAGACCGTACCACGGGAGTAAATTGCGGGACCCTGACGAGATAATGTCGCATGAACTTCGGGGGCAATGCTCAAGACAATGACTCACATATGCCCAGTCAACTCGACTTCGATGTAGGTTAGGCCACGTTCGGTGTGCACGGTGCCCAGGGCACCAACACCATCGAGGATGAAGGAGTCTTCAGGTATCGGCGTCTGGAAACCCTGTTGCCCGTCCCCTACAAAGTCACTTTCAGCGCATACAAAAAATATCAAAGCACAAGTGCAACTCACAGGTCATGCTATTGATACACTCGATAAAGAGTCCAAAAAGTCGATGAAAAGAAACTCACTTTTGGATAACAATTCTCGTGCTGTGAGTTAGTGTCAAAGTAAGATAATGACAATTACGTAGTCTCAAGTGAACCCTACCCCTCAGCAATAAGTACGAAGTCGGCGAGACCATGTATGATGACAGTCCTGTTACTGTTTTCGATGACGCTAGGGAGAACACTCAGTGCAGAAGGCAAGCTAGCGTCTCCAGTGGGAAATACGTTAATGTCAGAGCATTCTGTCCAGGTAACATTCAGAGGGGCATGAATCGCCTGCTTCACATCTTCCCGATCAAAGTATACTGGTGCGACTTGAACCTGAGCAAAAGAGCCACTAAAGTTGATGGAGGGAAACCAATTTCAGTCAATCCACTCATACAGCTAAGAGGATGCGCACGGGAATCCAAGCACATCCCACAAAATGGGATAGGTGTCATAGATACGATAAACATTGAAGGCAGGGTTGAGGCGATATGCCTCCTCAAAGATGATACCCCAGACATCGCAGCCATTGTCAGCGAATGTGGAGTTACCAGGAAGTGGAAGCTTTCCCTGAGGAGGGTACTTGAGGTACTTCTCAGTATAATTAGCATAGTTGCACTTCTCGCTGAGGGCATCGAGCTTCGCGAGGAACGTTTGACTGTGTATGTAAACCTTCAGTACCAACAAACAACAAAAACCATACACACTTAAATGCAAAGACTTTTTCGTAACGATGCACAAAACCGACGGCAGGGATCTCTTCTTGAACAACATCATAAGAAAGGGACGCTGGAGGTCGAGGTCAATGACTAATGAATATCGTCATGGCGATGAAGTTGATCACGATCTGCAATCCATATTCCCTGAAGTTTGAGCTCAAGAGCATCGGGATGTTCGTAAATGTAATTAGCGATATCTGGTGGTGATATAAGGGAGTAGCTGTAATCCCATGACCACAACATACAAGGTACATATGCTCCGGCATACTGTCAAATCACACGAGTATTTCAGTGAATAGAACTACCCAGATTCATTGAACGTACGCTCTCTCCGGTGATATAGAAGTTCTTATTCTTGAGTTCCAAGAATACCTCCAGGAATTGCTGCAGGAATCCGACAAGCTGGGCAGCAAGGTCATTTTCGTCCTGCAACGTCGAGTTCAATTCTCTGGCAGCGCTCGCATCCATTAGTTTCTTACCTTGAGATTTGGTACACCTTGAGAAAAGCCCGTTCCGACCGGCTGTTCGACCCAGAGGACACTGGATAGATTGGTCCAGCTGTACTCGTTTTTGGTAGGTTTCGCCTGACCGAGGCTCCAGGAAAAAGGCTACTCGTGATACTTCAATGAAAGGGCTATAACATGCTAGAAGGGCATCGACTGACACCGTTCTCTTGTAGGAGACCTTCTAAAGATGAGCAGCCGGGTCCACCGTTTGTCCTATGGTGAATGATCAACACATAAGTTTACCAACGATGACTAGGACTGACCAGAATATAAGATCATCGAGACTGCCTTGCGGGCCAGGTGGGAAGAACCAGAAAAATAACTAACGAGTGTGTTAATAGGAACTATCGTGATAATAGGCGTGCACGCAGAGATATGCAATTCACTTTACGTGTCTCATTAGCATTTGCACTGATAGGCAGAAGCCCTGACCAACTAGGTCCGATATCCCAGTCAACCTCAGGGATCGTGGTTCCGTCGACATAGAATTCTGTTAGACGAGATTTAAGTGATCCTATATGACTGAGAGAAATATAGGGAGATGATGCACCGGACGCTTTGGGATTCGAGAACGTTATGTTTTGTGGGGTACTCTGCTTGATTGGGTAGTTATTCTGGAGACGTTTTGCAGCAGCTGCCTGGCGTGCACCAATATCCGTCTTGCGAAGCTGGCGGGCTTCACTTCCGAATACACTGGCAGCAACAACTAAGCTTGTCAGCCAGAGCTTGCAGAACATGATATACTAGTATGTGCTGTAGATAGTAAACGGGAGAGAGGCAGGGATAATGAATGTAGGGGGCACAGTATTTTAAATCAAATCCATGCGAGATGTCTTCGCAACTGGCGATATTACCAAATTTATCGGCTGTAATGCCCACCTGACATTCAAGAAGATGTAGCCTAGATGAGCCTGGGATACTAGCTTCTGCGATTTACTATTGAAACTTGCAGGACTGGCAGGGAATCACGCTAGGTGCTTCGGACGCCTTCCGAGCTAGAAAAGGCATTGTACGCTCTCTTATATCAGATACAAGGCCAACTGTCAGTTCAAGACGTAGAGTGAGCAGCAGGATGGCTGCTCCTTGTAATTACGATTGAAGTCAGCAATCAAGCAAAAAGGGTTTGTATTTTGTAAGGAGTAGATTTGTCAATGATGTCATCATGTGTTCAGTGGTATTTGACCGTTTGACGTCTACCGCGACCATGGTTGCATTGAAATTGACTTCATTCCATGGGCTTCTGTAGTGCAGCGCCGTGTCCTCACCTACCAATCTGTCTTAAGGCTCTTGATTGTCGCCGCTCAACTATAACCCTGCCCATGAGATGGCTGACTTATTTCTTCGCTCCATACGGTTACGACAGGAACACGCCTTGAAGTCCGCTGCTACTGATTCAAAGTATTACTCACTGGTATAAAACAAACACATCCACAGCAACTCCATCACGAAGAAAAATTGGCATATCGAGAGGCCAACCTTCTAGAAACTTACAATTCTCAAGTGTATCGAGTTTCTTCGTAACAGATAAATGTCAAAATATCGTGAGGAATTGAAGTTGAACCGTTGTCACGCTGACAAGAAATTAACCCGAGCGAACTGAAGCCTTTGACTTTGAAAGGTGGATTAGAAGGGAAGGGAAAGGAAGGGCCTTCTCTGGTCAACATCGATTCTCTGTTGAGCATAGGAATGCTGTAAACCGAGCGCGGTAATTGCACAGGTGACATGTTGTATACGACAAGACCAATGTGTCTCAGAAAGGGTACATCGGAGTTATCATCCATGGCACCAAAGAAGCCAACAAAGAATCCGTCGGCTCAAGAGCAATCAGTTGGATAAGCTGGCTGTTAAAGAAATACTCATTCATAGCACATTCTCACTTGTCAGAACGTGGGAGTGCGCGTTTCCTTCGTGAATGACCGTCTTCCGGCTGTGGTTGGTCATATTCTAGAATGCCGTGTCCAAAAAAGTATTGCCAGTGTACAGAGTGATATTGGCAACCTTCTGGATATGCAGATGAAAAGGCTCAAGACCAACTGTGAATAGAAAGTTTTGTCTTAAAATGCATGAATTCAGTTATAAGATCGTTCACTATCCTGTACATCGTTGAAGGTTTTGTTGGAGAGTATGTCCTAGGGTCTTGTTTTTAGTTTGTTAATCTCACTTTCTTACGTCCCTAGAACGCGACTGAGTACGTTACGGCTTTCATTAATAAACTACCACATCCAATAGGTTTCTGTTTTCGTAGCATACCCAACAGTATCCCGGAAAACAAGGGAGATAAGTAGATTTGCTGGTCCTTATTGAATTTGAATTGACTCGGAGTTCCTACGTGGGGTCCAATAACTCTGAGCGTCATATCTCAGCAGTCAACGACTTTCTATCAACCCAATTAACCTATATAATGCCTATCATTTCCATCTTCAGTAAGGTTCTAACTATGACAGCACTGAGTTCTATGACAGTACTGGGCATTAACATTAGTAACGACATGCCTGAGTCCCTTCTGTTGAGAAACGACTTGTACTGGACCTAAGATACGCACTGTATGTTTTTCTTATTTTATTATTATCTTTCTTTTGGGCATTTATTGAGCGCGCCACCCGTAGTGGTGCGCGATCGGTATTTACTAAACTTTGCTTAAACCTTATTTATTTTTGCATAGACAATCTAGATACACAGAAGCCACCCTCAGTCGAATACGCTACATTGGAGTGACTGAGGGTGAGCCAATTTTTTTACTTCTGCGTATTTATAGACTTACAAATACCCTGTAGACTTACATCGTAGCTCTACACCTTCTCGTGATTTACTGCCGAGAAATGTGGTCTGAATTAAATTTTCCATTATTACTTTGTTGTTAGATGCTAGTCTTGGGTTATCCTGTCATAACGTACCGCTTTTTTTACGACCAACGCTTCGTCATAGATCTCAAGATAGGTCCCAGCTTAGCCATTCCTGTTCCGTGTGAACACCACAGGTTGAGGTGGAGAAGATCAGCTAGCACATTCAAGTAGATAGCCTCGAAGGCGTAAAATCCTGGCTCAATCATGAATCGGGGATGATTGCGATGAGAAGTTTGTTGAATCATTGTCGACTGTCCAGAAGATACGAACTACCGATAACGTAGAGCCACGTGTAGTGTATATGCACTCTCAAATAGAATCACACAGTTGGAAGGAGGATCAATAAGTGGGACTCTACGAGACGATCTGTAGAAGAGTCCGTCATGGGTACACAGTCAAATATAATTCTTTTGAGCCGTATTATTTGAGCCGATTAACCTCCGATAATACGGCTGATGTTGCACTTACAGTCAGTCTGCATAATCTACTTGGAAGGCATAATTCGAGCACCGTTGCGGGTGTTACTAGCATGGTTTACCATGCAATCAGGAGTCTTACCATTTGTCATTGAAAGATGCGGTCATCAACATGTACACTGCTAGTACCACAACTTCACTATACCGCATCCTTGCATAGTTTGACATATCTACTATTATATTTCACTCTGCGATACCACTCAAAGATGCCAGTTGGTATCGAATTAGATTGGTAGCGCCACAGCCGGCTCTTCTCTGTACATAGTAACTTTAACCATGCATCCAATCTCCCTGGTTATGCGCAAATTCTATGGCCCTCTATGTACGTGACCATGCTTTCGCATATCAAGTGCTGACCTTGTGTCATAAGCATCATGCTATTCACTGTACGAAACAAGAGTTAGCATACGAAACATCTACAGCCTGGCAGAGAGCTTGATATTATTATCTGCCGACAAAAACTTGTAAACAGCAAGCGTATCGAGCTTTCCTGTCCAACGATCAACACTGAAATAGTCTTTTCAAAATTGAAATCCAACCGTTTTCATCTGTGCTTCCGCTGAACCCAGCAATCAATCCAAGCGAACTGAAGCCCCTGACTTGATGGGGTAGTGATTCAGGGCAAGGACAAGGGAAAGCGCCTTGTTTTCATACCAGTATGATTAGTGCGGTGAAAATCAGAATGATAATGATACACACCAAACGAAGTAATGTCACCGGTGACTTTGTTATATACCAAGAAACCAACGCGTCTCAGAGTGCCAGGTTCCTTGTTATCCGTGGCACCAAAAAAACCAACGAAGAACTCATCGCCTGCCCAGAAATGGACATCAATTGCTCATTTATAATACTGCTTAGAGGACTTCCTACCTGTAAGGATGCGCTCGTGGACCTCTCCATCCTTCTTTCCATGAACGACAGTCTTGGGTTCATTATTGTTGGACATATCATAGTTGATCTCAATGCCGTTGACAACAACACTGCCCGTATAAAGAGTGATTTTGGAAACCTTTTTGATATACAGACGAGCAGGCCAAGGGCTGACTGTGAAAGCAATATTAGTCAACCTTGAACAGCCTGGCTGCACGATATGACTGACGTTTCTCAACGTCGTTGAACATCGTCGTCGTAGTTGGGTATCCGACAGTCTCAGAAACAGCGAGGGCGGAGAGAGACATTGTTCAGAGTAGCTGGTTTGAAGATATAAAAGAGTAACTGAAGATACTTTGTAGCTGAGACCCTTTTATGCCGAGTCCACCGTGCTTGACGCTACTAAAGAGGAAACGCATTATGCGATGCCAGACCAGGTTATACTTGTTCCAGGAGTAGCTGAATAGGTGATAGGAAGACCAGATCCAAAAGCTTCTTTGTCGAACCTGAGGTATGAGAGCGTTTTGCAGGTTCTAAGCTTGCTTTGATATTGCGAGACAGGGGACGCACGACCGAGGCAAAATATCCTGTCACCAAAAGGAAAAACACTCGACTTACTGAGCTAACAGTTCCAAGTTTGATGATGGCGGGACAAACGAGAATTGTATACATAAGAGAGCACAACAATGTATCTGAGGTTCGGCCTGAGTAGATGTAACTTCGTGACACTGTCTATGACTGGTGTTGCGGATGATTCGACGTGAACGTTGGAAATTGGATACTGACAAATGAAGCTTTTAGACGTCTTTTATGGAAAAAAAGGTCAGGTCTGCTATGAGTATCGGTGATACAAAGTACTACGCGCGCGTGAGAGTCGATCAATTATTGACCAGCTGACCAACTTTCGCCTCTGGTATTCGAAGGACGCCGGTCCCGTACGTGACGCAGCAAAATATGGTCAAAGTTCATGACAACTCCATCGATTTTGAGCACTCGGTTAAACGGTGGAGTTAGACACGGTCTCCAATTCCAACGACTCGCTTTTATTATCCCTTGTACATCATTTTTGCTGCGCGAGCCCCCGCAGGTTTCACCAGCGGAATTGACGTTGAATCATGAAAGGGTACTGACATGCAAGGTAGAAACTTCAAATCGTCACACATTGCATTGATTCTGGTCCAGGTTGATAGTTTAAGAGGGGATCGACTTCATACGCAGCCAGCTCCCACTCAGACTGGGTGAGACCTTGGGAAAGTGGACTGTTTTCACGATCATACAGGCTGTCAAAGAAGAACTAGACAGAAATGAAAGAACAAAAATGGCTTTCATAAGGACTATTCTAGCATTGATGAAGCCTGCCTAGCCTTTCAATTGCCTCTTAAGAGACATTGACTCGTGTTCCTTGCGAATCAACGTCATTAGACGAGAAGCACGCTCAAAGATGACTGTTCCAGACCCCGACCCATGCATGTAACGAATGATGATGATAACAATCCAGAAATGATGGAGCTGTCAGTGGTTCTCTAAGATATGAATACAAAGCGTAGATACTTGTTGAAGAAGGGTAATTACACAGTTGAAAGGGGAGTTAATAAGTAGGAATATAAGACGAATATCTAAACCGGTAACAATCACAGTTGAATGCCCATTTTTCGAAACTACTGAACCTGTCAGGAAGCAATCACCTGGCATAAGGATGGAAACTGTGCTGCCCACGTTGCCCAGACCTCTGAGGACCTGTGCCTCCAGCACCCATAGGGCCGGTCGGCGTTGCACCCCCGCCAGCACCTCTCGGGCCTCTCGGTACATTAGGACCCATCGCCCCAGCACTGCCACCCGTCGCGTTGCCGCGACCCACACCGCCCATCCCTCCGCCGATGCCACTACCCGCCATGCCACCACCACCCATGCCACCACCACCCATGCCGCCACCACCCATGCCGCCGCCACCCATGCCACCAGCCATACCCATACCGCCGCCCATACCCATGCCCATTCCAGGACGCATCCCGCCAAATCCAGCACCGCCCATACCGGCCGCAGCCGCCATCATCGGGTTCATCCCCATCATGGCAGGGTTCATCTGTCCACCACCAGCCATTTGGAACATGCGTGTATAAAGTTGTGCGAGAGCTTGAGGATCGAACGGTGTATTTGCTGCACCTCCCGCTCCAAAATTGCCTTGTTGTGCATTGAACCGCGCACCACCCCCACCTTGGAAATTTCCTCCGCCTCCACCTCCACCTCCACCTCCACCTCCACCTTGGCCGTCTTCGTTGGGGTAGCTGTCCCTTTGATATCGAGGTTGGGCGAGCTTGACATCGATCTGTGGATGATATATCAGAGAAAATCGAAGAATGAGAGAATCAAGGAACGTACCAGCTTGCCATCGATTTCAAGGTTGCCAAAGCCGAGGAATGGCTGGACATTGGTATCCTCGAAGGAGACGAAACCAAAACCCTTGCTCCGACCAGTTTCGCGGTCGAGCATGACTGTCGAGTCGATGACCTTGCCAAACTGAGAGAAGAACTCGCGCATTGACTCTGAAGTGACACTGCCCGCCAACCCACCAATAAATAATTTTGTCGCTCGCTGATGCTCCTGTCGCGGGATTGCTCGTTTTGGGTCGATCTAACAATGGTCATTTGCCATGAATTTGTCAGCAGATAAAAATAGAAATTGGAAAGGAAAACATACTATTTTACCGTCGAGGACGTGTTCGCGAACCATAACGGCGTTCACACTGGCTGGGTCCTCAAATGTCAAGAATGCAAAACAACGGGAGCGTCCTGCTGCATCGCGCATGATGGTGCAGGCATCAACTTTTCCGAACTGTGAGAAATAATCACGAAGCGTCTCTAATCAAAATCTAGTATTAGCAACATAAAACAACTATCAGACTATAAACGAATGTATGTACCGTCCGTTGTATCCCAGTTGAGCCCGCCAATGAACATCTTGCTGCAGAGGTGAAGGCACGATGGCACGACAATAAGGGAGAGGCAGATATGGAAAAAGCAAAGAGATTGCTATTAGTAACGGTAGGCTAGAACAGAGAGGTCTGATGACAGCAGAAAATAGAACGAAAGGACGCTACTGAGGGTGTAGCCTAGCCTAGACAAAGAGAGGCACCAGCTACAAGCTAGGGACGATTGCGACTGACTACGCGTGCGTCATCTACAGAGCCCCGCCGCGCTAAGCGCGGTCCTAGCGTAACGCCTATGACGAAGAATCAGTAGCATGGCTCTCTACTCACCCTTCATCTTTCATTTCCGAGGGCCTTATAGTGCGTTCATTGACAGGTATGCTTTGATATGCTCCAGATGAAGGAATTGACTCGGATGGCTGGGGCTGTTCATACGTGGGAATTTGCTGCGTTGCAGGTTGGTGTTGCGTGGACGTTGATGAAGTAGTTGTTGAGTAATAAGCTGCTCCATTCGATTCTATCGTGGTCGCTGGTGAAAGGTTCGTTGCTGAACCTGATTCCTTGGTTGCTGGTGTTGTTGCCTTCGTTTCCACAGGGTGTGCTTCTGTTGAAGTTTTCACGTCTTTTTGGTCTGAGGGAACCTCATCGCCGCCAAACTCGTCGTTACCATATAGGTCTACAAGGAGCACTAAGGATCAAATGGTAAAACCAAGCTGTGAGAGTACTTGCCGCCGTACAAATCCGCGTCAAGGTCTGACATGGTGGTTGTTGGTGAAGAAGAATAGTTTCAATTTGTGGAGCTTTGTCATCGTCGGAACACGGAGCTTTTTTTCCCCCAAGCTCCGCTACCCTGGACGTGAGTTGTTGAATGTGTTGAGCAAGACACTATTTCTCGTTTGTTAAGACCGATTTCTGTACAAGTCACAAAACGGGGAAGTTTCGCCAAGGATTTTTGAGGACATTAAATGCGGCGATGTTCGAAGTACACAACATCATGATAAGCTATGTAAGGTTAGTTGTGTGATGCACGTCTTGCTGGATAAGATAGGACAAAATCGAATCTTCTTCGTGGCATATCACGAATGCTCCTTGCTAATGGTGATGATAGTCACTGACACTAGAAATCATATACATATATGTCCATATTGATGTATTTTTCCGTTCGATATTTAGCAGATGGAACCTCTTCCGTCGGCGGTTATACAAATACACTAGTACAAAAAATCTCTTTGGTCGTGCTTTCAAATTGATAACATTTCTGCAATCAAGTTATCAGATCAAGGTCATTGTCCTACCTTGTCAAAATGAAAAGCTCACCGTTCCTCACATACCACAAAATGCCAGAGCAACTTGGGCCGATGTAGCATCGACACGTCCCAGGGCTATCGCCTGACCATCCGTCAACACGTTCATCGCCTCTAACGCAATGTTGAACCCTGTGCCAGCATGGTCTATCGCCAGCACGCTGATAGTATTCGAGTCACCGCTGGAAGTGACGAACGTGAGGTTCCAGCAGGACCCACAATTGACTGAGTTGAAGCCCTCAACAGCAGCGGCCCCGCCAATGTTTGGGAAATTGGGCAGAGAACTAAAGGTCGTGAAGCCCTTTGATTCAAGACCGTTCAGACCGTCGGAGCAAGCGACGGTGTTCAGGGACTGTGCCGGCTGGTCATAGGCTTGGTCGAAAGAAACGCTGTCGGCGAGGGCGAAAGCTGGAAGGAGAAGGAAGGACGCCAGGATAGATGTGAACTTCATGATGGAGATCTGAGAGTTAGTACAAAGTTGAGATCGTCGGCACAATGAAACTGAAGCTTGTTCGGTGGTTCTGGCTGAAGGCAGAGTCTTTCCGCAAGATCCTCTTATACGCGGAAAACTAGCTGTTCCGATATACAAACCTTTGGAATTCTCAGATATCTAGATTTAGACTAGCGACCCCATTTCAAAGGACAATGATAGATTGCACAGTGAGAAAATGTCACCGCGAACCAGTCAGTATTCTAGTTTGTAGAAGAACGTAGGAGATCACAAGGTACCAAGGAAGGATTTGAATGTCAGAGAAGAAGTAAGATGGTAGGGAAGCAAGGGACAGAATTACCAAACATGGCATTCATCAGAGGCACTGACCAACTTCAGATCGTTGAAGAAAGTCACGAGGCAGCGTTTTATGTACATAGATGTTATGTAAAAGGCCCGAAGGAAGTATAGCGTATGGTGCACTATTCGTATCAGGTAGGATTCGAACTCAAAGCCTGCTGTCACTCAATGTAACGTAAGGCTGTCCAATGGAACAGTATTCCGTCCCACTTGGAGTCTCACGATAGAACTAGGTTAAGTCCTATATTGTGAAAAGCTAGCTATCCTACGACACAGTATACGTATTTATACCAGCTGAGAAGTAGAATGATAGAGTAATCATAACATGATGTTATAATCCGAGATGTAGAACACCGTAAGTGTGCACCGACCCTTATTTGGCCACCCTAGGCCACCCTTCACATTCATCACGTCATCATTGTCTGGCCTGGACAAAGGGACAGAACAGTATATATATTCCTACTTATCCAATAAACACCCTCAGTCATTTCTACCATAGACTGAGGGTGAGCAGACATTATTAGATTCAACACACGACATATACTTAATGGTACCATAGATAAGACACTTACATTGTCTATGTTTCTATAAGTACAGAATACAGTCATTTCTACCATAGACTGAGGATAAGACACTCATGTTGTCTATGTTTCTATAGGTCTTTGGGTCTAGATTCCAACAGGTTATGGGCATTTGACTGCTTCATGCTATAAGTGTATGATACTTGGACCTGACATCAAAGATCTGTTATTGTGTTTTTCTTCCAGGCCAGCTGTTCAGGTACCTTACTTAACTGTACATGACTTGTACAATGGATTATCTGCCTTACTGTGATTGTGACCAACTGTTGCATTCTACACATATCATGCTAAACTGACCTGGAAATACAAAATCCCCCTCATCTACTACTGAGACTCCTGAGCCACTTGCCCCTAATGTCATTGTGGATATGCAAAAGGTTGACAAGTCTCCAAATCTCATTGGTACTGCTAGTTGGGAAGGTGACAATGATCTGGAATGGTCATCTCCTGAATAAGAATGACAGCAAGTGGGGTAAATGTCTTGAACTGTCTATGGTGCAGTTATGGAATTATGTCTTCAACCTCCCCACACCACCTTATGAGGTGTATGAACCAAGGGCCCATAGGGCTTGGACTGGAAATAATTGACTCATCTGTTCTTTTACCAAACAAGCACTGTCAGCCTCAGAACAAAAATTATGTGCAGGGAAATGGAATCCTATGGAGTTATGGCAATACTTATGCCATGCCAGCTCAACAGGTATGCCTTCTCCAAGAAGCCCTAATAACTAAGTGTTCTGCAATGGAATTTTTAACCAGAACAGCTGATGGCATATTCAAAAAGATTGATTGTGCATTTGAAGCTGGCAAGGTTACCAAAGAGCTCCACTAGTCCATTGCAGTCCTATCCTCTCTGTTGGACAAGAACTATGCATACATTCATTTGATTATCTCCTGCAACCTAACAGCTTCAGCTAATGTAAGGAAATATGGTTCCTCTGAGATCTGTCAATTTTTTGAGGCAAAACAAACATTGATTAATGCTGATAAGCTAACCACACCCACAAACTCTTCCTCAACCATGTTTGCAGCTAGGACAATGAAAGCTGAAAAGCTCACTTGCACTAGATGCAAGTCCAAGGCCTGTATAAACTTCACAGGCTATATTCTCCTATAGTGCATTCAGAGGCATGGCTGAAAAGATAACAGAGGAGTTTCAGAAGGCATGCATTGCCTACTTTGAGGCCCAACAAAGAGGGAAGGACAAGAAAAGATTGACCAAAATCACAATTACACCATCAAGTGGAGCAGCCTTCATGCTTGAAGGCAATGCAGACACTATTGCAGCATACATTGCAAAGCAGAGTGGACAGGCCACCATAAAGACTGAGTTTGTGGGAATTGTGTCAGATGCATTGCCAAGCATATCTATTGAGGAAATTGAAACTTTAGAATTTGATGGTCTAATCACATTGGAGAAGGAGCAACCTAAATCAGAAATCAACTGGCATGAACATTTTGATTGCAATCCAGATGTTGAAACAGCTCTCTCAAGTTCAACCATATTATTTGAAACATCACCATTTTTTCTTGACTCAGGTGCAACAGTTCATATCACACCTAACTTTACTAACTTCAGTTCTTTAACCCAAATTCCAGAGCAGCCAATATGTGGTGTTGAAAGATCAACCATAGCAGCAAAAGAAACTTGCAACATTCATCTTCATCTTGGAGGAGAGAATTACATTGAGCTTGAAATGCCTTATTTATCCCAAAATTAATAGTTCACCTTCTCTCAGTAAGCAAACTTGCAAAGTGTGCAGGCATATCTACTATTTTCAATGATACTAAAGCTATTTTTACTAATAAAGTCACAGAAATCACTATTACAATAGCAACTTTAATCCCAAAAAGAAATTTGTTGCTATGCTTTAAACTTTTACTCAGACTATGTTTTTGTAGGACATACATTGTCTGACCTAAAGACTTGGCATCACAGACTGGGATATGCCAACTATCAAGTTATTATGCAAATAGCATGCAATGGAATGATTGAAAGTATGGCTAAAACTTTTTCCCCAAAATTTCTTAAGTGTAACCATTGTATTCTAGGCAAACAGGCCCAAACACTAGTATCAAAATAGAAAAAGGAAGGAAGTGGGCACAGAGTAACAAAGTGGCTTGAAAAAGTCTGAGTAAACCTAATGGGCTAGTCAGCAGTAATGTTATATACTAGAAACAACTACATTATAAATATAGTGGATGATTTCACTAATAAATCATGATTTATACCTTTAAAGTCAAAAAACAAAGGTTTTGGCAAGCTTCAAGCTTAGATCCTGGCAAGACAGAGAGAGACTGGCAAAAAATCAAAGGTTCTATGAATAGAATGAAATAAAGAGTTCAATGAGATCAAGCATGAAGAATGATACAAATTAAGAGGCATATTACTTGAGGTAAGTGCTCCATATATCTCTGCCCATATGAGATGAGTTGAATAGATGCACTAAAGATTGATGAGTAAAGCAAAAACAATATAAATTATTATTAAATGTTCTCCATTCTTTTGGAACAAGTTTTATCTAACTATATCATATTTTTATAAGAAGACAAAAAACTCAATTACTAAAGACACCATATTAGATAAACTCTGGTATGGTATTAAGCCCAACTATTTCCACATCTGCAAAATCAGCTATTAAGTATTTGTCCTAGTTCTTGGCAAAAACAACTCAAAGATATTCAAAAAATTCATTGAGTGTGTATTTGTAAAATACAATGTGAATTCAAAAGCATACAGGTGCTACAATAAGTTCACACAACAAGTTTATAGTTTCTTCCATGTATTTTCATTGAAAATCATGATGACAAACTATTGTTAATTTTAATATTTGCACTTCAAGTCCTATATCTTTTTTTAACAAGCCTAAAATTGCTTATACTTAGCAACATGAGTTTTAAACTACTAACACTGCTATATTTGATTGTACCATCTTAGCTAACTACTATGCCACAATTTATAATGATGAAACCTTTAGCTACTAATTGGATGCTACCTAGAAATTACTTTTTAACACTAAAGTGAGATAAAACTAGACTACAAGAATTAATACAATACATTCAAAAGCTCAAGTACTTATTATGCAACTGCAGAATTACAGAAGACCATCAAATAAAAGAATATGCAGCTTGCTACATTTTTTATAATACTACTAAAACATGGATTAGTTTGAACAAGTTTGACCTGCTTATAGTAATTGTTGAAGAAGGCAATATCTAACCACATTCCTATAAAAAATAAAAAAACAAATTATGAAATTGTATCTGAGAGCCAAAGAATTAACAAGATATACAATAGGAAAAATTCAGAGATTAACCCATAAAGCATTTAATAACAGAATCTATATAGTAGAAGCTTTTTTAATTTATTATAGAGATTTACAGAGAATATCTAAGTGGTTGCTCTAAAATAGTAAAATTTTTAAGAATAAAGAATATAGACTTTTTTAGCAAGGCATACCATCATTGCTATAATTAAAGATAGTGGGAAAACTTGAGATTATATTACCTGACCACCATTCTAAAGATTGATATAACATAGAAAAAGTCTTCAAGGCTAAAAAATGAACGTTGAAAAGAATAGATACAGATATAAACATTAAAGTCATTAATGCTGCAGCAACTATATCATTAATAGCTACAACTCAGGCTCTGCCTAATAATGGTTATGTCAAGAAGAAAGACTTGGATGTGGTGATTAGCACAGCAGTATTAAATGCTATATTAAAAATCAAGACAATAATATTTATAAATCTAGCAATATTATAAATGGGTTTTTGCTACTTTTTATGGAGAGGCAGAATATACTATGACAAGAAAATGCTATAATATGCTATAACAATATATTTACTAAGGCAAAATGCAACAAAATAGCAATGAACAATAATAACACCTAAAAGTTACTGAGTGCTAGCAATAGTAATGTTAACTCAATAATAACAGTAAAAAGTAGCATTTGAGCTTGTTAATGAGAGTACTAAACAAGTTCTAAAAACTTAGCAAGAATATGCAGTGAGTAAAAATGCAGTAAAAAATAAAGGCTTAGTAGAATAGAGTTAGAAAATGATGTTTTGCTGTTTGTGGCTTAGCATATTAGTAAGCATAGGTCTAATGCATAGAGTCAAAGTGCCACTCAAATAATAGTGGCAAAGCAGCAAGAGTAGAATAGTATGGGAAATAAGCTCTTAACTATAAATAGTATTAAAAAAAAGAATCTATTTGATGTTTAATTAGCTTAGTAAATACAGTATTTATAATAAAATTATAAAAATCCCATTAGCAAGCCTTAGAATCAGAAATAAATAATGAAGTTAAAAAGAGTAAGTAATTTACTGTGAATTAAACTAAAAATTGGTAAAGTCTGTATGCAGTAATTAATTAATTAGTAGCAAAATGAAAATGTCACTTATAAAATATTCAAAGAGCCTTAGCTAACCATTGCTAAGTTGCTTGATTTGCACATCATGTGGCTTTATAATTTAATCTGTTATTAGCAAATAATTGGCAGCATGACTTTAGCAGTAATAGACAGATCTGCTAATGTACTTGCAGCTATTAGTAACTGTTGAAAATTATTAGTTACTGTCAGAGAACCACTCTTTTAGAGATCCCTTACTCTATGTTTCTTTTCAATTTCCAGGCCTTTTTACTCTAATTCATCTGCCTTCTACTGCTTTTATTAAACTCCTCACTGACTGAACCATAAAAACAAACTTCTTTATTAGTTAAGAGCCTTTGCCAAATCTTGAGAAATGAATCACTTCTAATAAGAACTCCATCAAAGCTCTTATTAAAAATAATACAACTCACATGACTCCATAACTTAGTGACCATGTGACTTATGATGTGACTGTGACTGTGACATCAGTAACATTAGGCATACTGCATGACATCAGTGTAACATCAGTAATATTAGGCACATTGCATGACATTAGTGTGACAATGTCACATCATGATGTTACATGTGACAGTCACATAACTTGGCCTCAGAATATTTTCTATTAATGGGCAGAGTAAATTCTTAAACTTATTCTTTTTGAATCTTCCTCTGCCAAGTTAGCACTTTATTATTTATACCTATATTACCTTTATTAATATATCTTTGGATCTCCCTCAGAAGAGCCAAGGTGTAAAATATACACATGGCATCCCTGATATTGGGAAGAATAGGAAAATTCTGGATCTCCCTCTACTAGCTATGTGACTGAGCCACAGCCTTCAGAGGTTGCCTTTACGGTTACTGCTAATTAGTGTGACTAATAATGTGATAGATGACTTGCTTTGTAACTTTAAAATTTGTGGCAGTAGCTGTTTAATTAGTTGCTAAAGAAATTGTTACCAAATAAAGCCAAATACTGGTAAGCCCAGCTTAGAGCTTATCAATGTATTATACTTAATATTAGAGCCAATATTTCAAACTATTAAGATCTGCATACTTACTAAGTAAAAATAAATAAGTAGCATCAATGGAGTTCTGAACAGCAAACTATAGGTAAACTCTCTTCAAATGCTAATTCAGATGCTTTGCAAATAATGCAGAAGATCATGCAGTAAAAAATAGCATTAAAAAGGATAAAATTATTAAGAGAAAAAAGGATTAAAACACTGGAAAAAGAGTTACAAATGCTAAGAAATCAAGTATTCAATGGAGTATAAATTTAACAACCTAAGCAAGCTTTTAAAGAATATAAGTTGGCAAGTGCTGCAGATCTAACTACAATAATAGCAAGTAAAAAGTGTATGACTCCACTGCTAGCAACTATAATATTACTAATAACTATTACAAATTCAACATCTACTACACTAAAAAGTATGACACCAATTCAACTGCTTTTACATCTATTTTTGGAAATTCCTGCTTGCTATGTGCCACCCATTAACCAAAATTTAGAACTTCAAGAAAAGAAGCAAGAAGGAGCTTTTCAACTTATGGTATTAATATATAACATAAAAAAATCAAACATAGTATTTGATCAAATCATAAAAGCTTTGGTAATGCAATTCATAGGCAAATTATGCAGCATTGCACTAAATATATGGAACTAAATAAGAATAGCTATTACTCCTTGGTAGACAGAAAATATATCAATTATTAAAGAATATGATTATGCTTTACTAGAAGTGGATTTGCTAAGTAGAATAATAGAAAAAAAAGAAGGAAGAAGAGGAGACAAGAAATTAAAAGATGTTATAAAGGCCACTTTGATTGTTTTAGTAGAAACTTACTTCTAATTGCTTGATTTTAGCAAGAATCTGGCAATATTAATAGTGGTGCAAGATTTGCAAGTAATACAATTAATTATGCTGATAGTGGATAAAAAGAGTGAAGTAGAAATAATTGTAAATAGTAAATTGCAAATTATTTCTATGGCTATAAAAATTACTAATAAATTGGAAATTATTTATGATTCCAGCATTATACTTAATATATAAAGTGCTAATGGATTATATTGATCAATCACTTGGGCTTGCTAAAAATGTGCCTTGTATTATTGGCAACATCACTTTTTACCTTTAAATTTACATTCTACAATTGCTAGCATATAATCTTTTACTTGAAAGATCATTTAATGTTTTAGCAAGATCAGTAGTAAAAACAATGTCAGAAGAGAAGACAATGCTAATAATTAGCAATTCTAATATAGAAGTTTGATGCATTATACTCACATTCCTTAAGGAGAGATTAAAACAGTCTCACTTTAAGAAGAAGGCCATTTAAGCTTTAACATGCAACTACTCATTCTATATTATACTCTAAGATATTATAAGCTTATAATGTTATTACACAGCTTGCTCATTCCTACTAGCATAAATAAAAAATTCCTCTGCTATATTAATTTTGAGTAACAGATTATCATCTCTGAATAGGAATTTCTACATCTTAAGTAGCAGGCCATCTAAATGCTTTGCCGATTGTATACAACTCATAATATACAGCTATATTCTGTGCATGCTTAAAAAAGGTATTATAAAATCCTTATCCTTCTATACTGTCTTTATGAACAGCACTTCTGAATGCCTCTCTGGCATTCTACATATGTTACATGCTTGACAAACTCATAAACTAATTGTAAAGCCCCTTTAGAATATCTTTCAACATTTAATGCTCAATTATTTAGTTAATGTATAAGATATAGTAATGATACTATGCTTTAGCTTCTCTTTTAAAAAACTTTATGAGTACTAAAGACTTACTCACAATCCATTTCAAAATTGACATAATAGCATGCTGCTAAATAATAGCAGGCATTAATTGCCCAGTCTTTTAACTGGGAGGTTTAGTAGCCACTAAAATATGCTCTAATGTGTTTATTGTCACTCTTGCAAGCCTTTACTCTATCAGAAAACCAAAACCTGACTCTAAGTACATCATTAACCAATTGGTTGAGGCAGTTATACATTGTAAAATAATGGTTTTTTGCAATTTTGTTTATATTTAGTGTGTTTTCTTAAACATTCATGGCTACTAGTCAATTGTGCATTGCTTACACTCTAGCTATATTCTTGCTAATCTGCAAGCCATTATTATTACCTCCATTGCAGTAATTACTCTGTTGCTATTCAGGCACTCAATTCCTATCTATCTTTGAATACTGTTGTGCTGGCTCTCTTGCCACATTTTTCTGCCATGGCTACTACTATTGATCTTTTAATTGAGACACATATCATTATCTCATTTTATCTACAAAAGTTACTCCATTTACTTCTTTTCAACAACTTTTCTCTTGCAGCTCAGTCTGCATTACAAATTCATTGATAGCTTGCTGACTTAATCAGCCCATAAAACTGCCATTAGCACTTTCTATGGTGCTTGCCCACTCTTTACTACCTCTTCTTTTGAAGGCTCTGGAGTGGTTACTCCTGATTAATTAGCAGATAATACTAGTTCCTTCTTTACTTTAGCCACAAATTCAAAAGGTGGCATTGACATTATTATCTTCACCACCAACAGTGATGAAGGTATCAGTCCTGATATTGGGCATTGTCTCTAAGCTGATGTTCTTTATTGTACAAAGTCTTCATGCAACTTATATAGCTGTTTAGATACATTCAGTAAGCTTATTGCCTGATTAATTGCAAGGGCATTCTGCTCCTATATCTGCTTGTAATGCATCCAAGCTGGCTGATATCACAGTTAAGCCTGCCTGATTCTCATGCTTATTTGTATGTTATGTACTAGTGCACCTTGAGCCCAAAAATCTGAGCATAAAGTTCAACATACTTTGCAAACTCCTTGTTTAGAATATTCTCACCTCTATGGGCCATCATCTCTAAGTGCTTTAGCATGTATACCAGCAGGTACTAGTAAGTTGTCAACTTCATTACTGGATATTTATTTATTATTGGCTGTAACTAAACTTTTAGCATTGACCCTGCTCTGGATCCTTTATTTTTGTCTGATGATACTTTTTTGTAAAAGCTAATCTCCTTCTCCACATCCACCAGCTCTTTCAGAGCTGGATAGTATACTCCCTTTATTCTAAATACCTGCCCTTTACTTTTTGTGGCATTTTCTGTGTTTTTATTTTTCCAGGAGAAAATGTAGCTTTGCATTCCCAGTTTTATACTGGGTTGTTTCTAGTGAGGCTGTCACAACTCCATCACACTCTTCTGAGTAGGGCTACACTAACCCCACTTTTTTCTCTTCCAATTTCCAACATTACTAATTTGATCACTAAGATTACTGAGTTTTTCCAGAATAGGCTATGACACACTTGCATTTCCAACAATCTCCACATCCTCAAACTGTTGCAAGATCACTTCTGACACTCCAAATGCTGCTCTACATAATTATTCCCCAAAACTTGTCTCTCATACAATTGCCCACCACTTAATCTTGCCATCACTCAATTACTTCTGGTGTACAATTATTTTTAACACCTAAGACATTCTGTAAGTACTTAGGTAAGGCCACAGTAGTCAGTATGGTAGTTTTAAATAATGCCAATATTGCTCAGTTTCTTGTTTAGTCTTCTCCCATCTCTCTCTCTCCTCTCTATCTCTCATTTTTATTATTTCTAAATCAATTTCATTTACTCTCTTTCAATTTCTTCTGTCTCTACCTTGTCTTGTCTTAACTTCCTCAACTCTTTCCTACTCTTCTCAACTTTTTCAAGTTTCTCATTTATTCTGTTCAAGCCTTTCTTGACTCAATCTAATTTTAACTCTCCAACTTATTCTGGTTTCTTTTTCTTTGCTCTATTTTCTCTTAAAGTCTCTCCTATGCCTTTTTGTTCTTAATCTCCACCTATTCTATTCTATATCCTCTAGATTCTATCTTTCCATTTCTTTTCTGTCTTTTTTTCCACATTATCTTCTTATCCATCCAGCTTCTATTACTTCTCTATTAATTTCCTCTCACTCTGTCTTGACTCTATCTACTCATCTTAACTCTGTACTTCTC
>QLON01002908.1:0-20957 GCA_003313675.1 Termitomyces heimii
AAGTGGTTGTACTGGTATACATATGTTTCTTTCTAATATTAGGACTTGGTGACTGGAATAGTCAGCCACCATTGATCCTGTCAAATGCGTCGGTTTCGGATTATTTATTTTTCGGCTTGTCGCTCCTGACCAATGCAGTCGCAACATCATTTATTGGGTGGACCTTATGGTATAGTGAATATTTGGTTGTGCACAGAAACTTTTGTTAATTACAAACAGGAAACATCTGGTGTTTTTACGAAACAATAAGATCTCAAAAGTAAAACTATTTGGAGCATGGCGCATCTTAGCACTCCTCTTAGATTCTGGAATCATATACTGTATTCTTCAGGTATGGCTCATTGACACTGATGTATTATTCTAAAGCATAGGACCTTTGTCAGTCTACAATGTTTGGGCTTCAATTCAGTAGATTGATAGAAAATGATAGTTATATCATTTTTGCATCCTTATACCGGAACATCTCTGTAAGTTATTTTTACAGAGTGAATAAGCATTGTATACTAAATATTCCTAATACAGTTTGTTTACCCATCATTGACGATCTTTCTTGTTCAACAAGTTTCCTCTATTGAGGAGTCACAAAATTCAGTAACTGAATTACAAATTTCCCACAACTATGTTGTCTAAATTCTTTAATTTATAGCTTTTCTTGTTATCTATACAAGAGCTTTGCCAATGTTTTGAATCTATAGTATATTTATATTAGTGACTGGCAATATACTATTTTATCTGTATTAAATTATGCTTCAGTCTGATAGGTATAGTTGTCCTACTATCTTAGCTCACAAAATCTGTGTCATGAGTCACCATCATCAATGCCTTGAGGTGTGTTCATCAAAGCTCAGTCTTTAATGATATCTGGCGCCCACCGATGCTGATAGACAAGTAGCTTATTTGAGTTCTTTTTCTCTAATCATTGCTTGCACACAGCTCTGTTCAGAGGCCATGGAAGCTTATGATTGTAGCTATTAATAACTTCACATTTTCACTTCACAGGTTTCATGTAGAGCCTGTTCATTTTGCCAATCTAGGTAAAACTGAGGTGTTGTCTCCTTTCCAACTGCATCCCCTAGAGGTGGGTTGATCATGCACAGACCTAATTGCATTACAGCGCATTTGGTGGACTTTGGATTCTGATCAAAGTGAAATCATTTATTGTCACACAGAGGATGAGCTTGTCCTCTACAGTCCTCCAATGAGACATCTAAAAATTGAGTATAGACCTTCTTTATGAAATATCTGACCTGTGTCAAACAGTTGGAACAAAATGAACAAGTGGAGGTTGACACCGAGAACAGTCTTTCTGAGAAATGTCTACCATGCAAGAAGATGCTGTAATATACAAGAAGACGTCACGTAAACATCAGACGAAGTACGGATCACAAAAACTTCGGTGACCACGATGACACGTTCGGGAATGTGCACACAAACAAATGTTGTGGATGACAAATTTCCTCAAGACGCTACATGTAAAAGGAGAAATCGAGAGTAACAGTAACGGCGTAGTCATCAACTGTGGAAAAAGTCCAAGTGCAGTGAAAAAGTTGGCCGACACGATTGTGCCTGGTAGGAATCCAAGGTATCTACTGGTGAATTGTTAGATAAACTGAATACATCCTACGCCCTACATCGAATTAACTTGATATGAGATGACCATTTCGTTTATCCTTTCTCAACGGGGTGCAAACGGTGAGATCGGCGTCCGTGGAGTAATTAATGTCTCCAATTCCTCCTCTCCCTGACTCACACGTTGATATCCCATCCTGTTCTTGAACTTGATATATAGGTTCTCAGCCAACAAAACGACTTGCTGTCCCAACCACTTCCTCACTCTCCGTAGTACAAATGGCTTATCGTCAATACGGTCGGGGCGGATTCGGTGTTCTGTGTCGACGGTGACCATAATGACGGCAATTGCAGCAAAGAATGAGGCCAACGCCGTTGCGGAGGAGATCATGAACATGATGATCATTTGGAGATATGCTGCTTGGTCGACAGGGGCGCCTCCGAGGAGTGCACCCGTCATCATTCCGGGTATGGCTATCATTCCTATAACACTATTGAAGAGGTCTTGTCAGGACAGAAAAATTGAGATGAGAAAGTCCAAACCTCATTTGATTGACGACAGGTGTAAGAGCAAGACGCAGGGCTTCACGAGCAATAGGGTTGCATGCTTCCATTCGAGAGGCGCCATAGGCAAGGAGTACTTCGACTTTGTCTCTGTTCTCTCTGTAAATGGAAATTCATGGTCGAGTGTTCCATAAGCGATGACAGTAAGGAACCCACTGCAGTTCCTTCAGGACATAATTCACAGCAATGATAATTGCAGAGATCGAGCTTCCACACAGCATGCCAACAACTGGTACTGCAGGAGGTCGTCAGCATGCTATAAATGGATCCCAAGTTCGGAAACTCACTATAGTGTATGGGTGACCAGAAGGGCTGATTTGACGTCGCAAATCGCGATCCTATTATTGAAATAGGTATCGTTGAACCAAGCATCCCAGTCAACATCAAGGGGAACTGAAGATATCGTATATTCTCGCTGCACTGAAACGGAAGGCAAAGAGAATTACCATATGTTTATGTCGTCGTTTTGCCTTGTTGGCGACTGTAAAATGGTTTTCAATGAACAAATGTTCACAGTTAGATTCAAGCCTTTCTACTGACCGATTTCAAATGTTCCCAGAAGGTTGAGCAAAACTTCAAAGGGATCATGGCAATCGTTCCAGAAAGCGATGGATCAGGACCTACATGCGATACCTGCAACTGCCCACGGATTCTCCGCCGAAAACACACTTTGAAGAAGGACGGCCATAATGGCAAGCTGGACCACACATCTTATAGCTGCAGTCAACATTCCCCGTTCAATACCTAGACCAAAGTAGGCTGAAACCACGACATCGAAGAGAATGAAGGTGAAAGCTAGGGCGATATGACCCCATCCTAGGTATGTTATGGGCTCGGAAACATCAGACATGGCGTAGGAACGGAGTAAGAACAGTAATCAATCATAGTGGGAGAGCATATGAGAAAAAGAACACAATTTGGCGAGCGCATTTGTTTATTTATAGATAAAATAATGTACGGCCGACGCACGTTCCCAACTACTTTCACTCATTTTACCTTTTGATGTACAAAATATACCCCAGTCGAACATTGCTCCTCAGACATGAAATAGAATGATTCATACCTGCAGGTTCCATAATCTCTCTAGTCTCTGATTGTCTCCGGAGCTCGCCAGACCTTGCTCACTCTTGGTCACATGGACTGATTTTACGGAGACCGGCGCGGTTTCAACCTGAAAAGGCTTGGGAAGTTTCCAAGATCGCGCTTCCTTTCATCAACAGCATTAATGGCTGCTGAACGACCAATTCCTATTTACACAAACTTCAATGACTTGTACCTCAATCTGGGAACATCACTCGATCATGCTGTGCGGTGGAATCACCTTGCGGAGGAATTTGAGAAGAGATTTGGACGCAAGCCTATGTATATCGCTAGAGCTCCGGGACGCGTTAAGTGAGTATCCAGTAATATAAACATTTTTGTCTCACCTTGAACCATTTCTTCCCAAAGTTTGATAGGTTTCAAACATGTTCTATATTCACAACGATTACCGGCTGATATGCTTTTGCTCGAAAGGCGAACACATCGATTATGCACTCTTTGGAGTGCTTCCTGCCGCGATTGAGCGCGATATTTTAATTGCATGTGCACCGCGGCTTACTGAAGTATCTTCTGTCATAAAGACAGACCAAGTACCAGGGAGTGTTACCGCTGAAAATCTTCAGACCAAATACACTCGGCAAAGCTTCTGTCCTGGCCGAAGGCCATCTGTGTCACAAGAGATTGGCGAAGATGCAGTTCACATAGAAGGTTGGGAGTTAGACATCAATACTAAGGAACTCAGATGGGAGAGCTACGTCAAGGCGGGCTATTACGTGTGTTTTTTTTCCACCAGCGTCTTTTTAAAATCAGAAACAGAGCATCTTATGCACAGGGGGTTTTAAATAAATATTTCTCTATACCAGACTCTTCAGAATCCCCCGTCCCAGTGGATTTACTTTTCACAGGAACAGTACCAGCCGGTTCTGGTCTGTCGTCCAGTGCAGCCATGGTTGTTGCAAGTACTCTTGCCTTCCTAGCAGTCAACGGAAAGGTATCCCATCTTTCGTAGCTCGTAATCTGTCTCCAAGTCTTCCTTTCACAGCTCGATGATCAATCCGTTTCAACTCAACTGACTAAAGGCGATCTAGTGAGAATAGCCGTCGAGAACGAGAAACGCGTCGGTGCGCTGCTTGATTTTTCTCAACCATGATCACACGGCGTCTTTTACCGACGAACGTTCGATCGCAGGTGTCAACAGTGGAGGGTGAGATTCATGTCTTGACCGTTCATCCGCTTATTCAACAATTTAACTCGGCCACAGCATGGACCAAGCAGCATCCGTAATCTCTGATGCCTCCTCCGCTCTGTACATCTCTTTCTTCCCAAAGCTCAAAGCGACAGCAGTTCCGCTTCCCTCTGGCTCCGTTTTCGTGTGTGCAAACTCCCTCGTTGTGTCAGATAAAGCAGTAACTGCGAAGCGGAACTACAATTTACGCGTGGTTGAAACCCTCGTAGGTGCTCGGATCCTTGCGCGAGCTCTTGGCGTCTCGGTCAAAGAGAGGGAGCGTGTTACTCTCAGGGAAGTTGTTGGACGATGTCTGGGAGAACAGGATGGGGAGGAACTTAGTATTGATGCGTTGCAAGAAGGGTTGGAGCGCGTGGAAAAAGAGGTCGAGGTCTTGAGACCCAAAGGTATTTCGGATGATGGTCAACTTGGCGTTACAATGCAAGAGATGATTGCAATGTCGGGTTTGTCTGAGGAAGTCTTCCATGACGTTTATCTGTCGTGGGTCGAAGGTACGTCCATTGGTGTTGCGCTACATCTGAAGTTTTTTATTTTGAATAAATCGTGACATGTAGTTGAAGCCACACATTTCCAGTTATACAAGCGCGCCAAACATGTCCTCACTGAGGCCCTTCGTGTCCTGCAATTCCGACAGACATGTCTCGAAGCGAGTGGTACTGTAGCGCTCGTGAGGCTAGGTCATCTGATGAACGAATCGCAGACGAGCTGCGCTGAACTCTTCCAGTGCTCGTGTCCCGAGTTGAATGAGCTCACTCAGCTTGCAAAGAATGCGGGTGCTTATGGAAGTAGGCTCACTGGTATTTGTTTCTTTTTCCCTTTCTTTCCTGATTTCTGTTGACGCTCCTTAGGCGCAGGGTGGGGTGGATGCACCGTGTCACTCGTTGCAGAGGACAAGGTAGCAACATTCATTGAGCAGCTCAGGAATACGTACGCGCCGTACAAGAGCCTTGAGGGCGAAGCGTTGAATGAAGTGATTTTTGCAACGAGACCGAGCAGTGGTGCCTGTGGTAGGTCGGATTTATTGTACAAGTTAGGTTGAACTGACGACTTTGCAGTCTACAAAGTTGGGGAGAACGTTTTTAAGCCGCAAGGCTGTCTCGAGACATAGCGGTTATGGTTATCAGGGTAGCTCAAATTAAACCAGGTGGTACTGTATTTTAATTGTATCAATAATGTCTACGTTAGCAAGCTGCGATTTGGACTCTCTGTAAGTGACGACTCGCAAGGAACAGGCACCGTCGTTTCGACGCCCAGGGGTTGACCGCTTCGTCTTCAGCCACTACAGCTACAGTTATAGCGTCGTGAGCGGAGTTTCACTATTACTTTCAAATATCCTGGTGCTAATTAAATGCCGGCGAGATGAGACCATCCCCTGCTGTAGAGGCGTCCCTGTTGAAGAGGCAGAGCCGCACCGGGACCAGAAGAAGTCGTTGAGCAGGTTCCGGGGCATGGGTAGACCATGTTTCGTCAATGAAATTGTCTGTGGTGCCACTGTCAACGAGGGTGTTGAGGGGAGTTCCGGAGGGGGTGAGGTGGGTTTTGAGGAGGAGGGAGTGCAAAGAGTGGGAGGGTAGGTAAGCCGTGAGGGTGTCCTGTGCAAGTGTCATGGAATGGAGATGCAAGACTGGGGCAGAGAAGATGTTGGGGTTGATTCCACGATTTAGGGCATCTTCCAGGTCTAAATTGCTGGGTTGTTTTCCAAGTATTCATAGGTGGCATCCTCCTCTTCAAAGGTCCAGGTGGTGCACCCCATAACCTGTCATTGGGGATACTCAGAGATGAAGTGGTCTTTCTCACTACAGAGTATACAAACCCCCTCCCTCCTCCATCGCTCCTGCACATCCTTTGGAACCTCAATCCAGGGTCGTTCCTTTCTCAGGAGCTAGTTGGCCCAGAGGGCCTCTTCATTCTGTTCATCAGGGAAGTCAGGGCTCTCAAAGTCTTCCAGGGGTTCCTTGGGGCTTGGCGGGTTGTCTGGGTTGTTGGTGGCCACAGTGGCATTGAGTCGGGCCTGGGGGCAGGCACCGCTGCCAGGGTTAGCATTGGGTGGACCACAACTCACCGGTGGTCTGCCACCAGGGAATGCAGGGGGGTTGTTGCTTCAGGTTTGGGGGTTGGAGTTTTTGCTGGAGGACCATGGGATTCCTCCCCTGGGGTTCTAAGGGGCTCAGAAGTTCAAGTACTCACTGCAATCTTCCCAATATCATTGGTCAATTTGCATGATGAGAGCCTTGTATCCATCATAGGAGGGTTGTTTTGGGGTGAGTTGGAGGATGTCCTTGATACACTGTGGCAATGCACGGCAGAGGGTGTACCGGAGGGCACTGTAGTTCTAACCTGTCTTGTAAGCTTCCTTTTTGAAACGTACGATGAAGGTAGTGAAGCATTCTTCGGAGTGCATCTGGAGGTTGAAGAGGTTGTACTTGGCCTTGGCCACAGTGTCATAGATCCTGAACTTCCCAGAGAACTTGTCGATGAAGGTTTGCCAGTGAGAGAGTGCTGGGTTGTTAGGGTCAAACTGGATGAGGGCAGTGTAGTGGTCAAAGGTGATCCCCTGGAGATACGAGGTGGTGAAGGCTACCCAGGAGCTGTCAACCTGGAAGGTGAGTGGCTTCGCCTGAAACATATTAAGACATTGAGTGAGGAATGTATGCCATTTCTGGGGGTCTCAGCCTGTGAATGCATTGGGTTTTTGAATGTCCAAATGCCCTTTGCAGGCAAGGGTGTCACAAATGTCATCGGGGCTGGTGCCATTGCAGGGAGGGGGGCTGGCATTGTAGTAGTAATAGTAGTGGTTACCTCCCCCTCCGTGTGGAGGAAAGGCGCTGAGGGCAGGGCCCCACCCACCAGGAGGGCCTCCTCCAGGTGGCTCACCTGGGGGTCTGCACCCAGGAGGTCTGTTGTTCCAAGGAGGTTCATTCTGACCAAGGGGAGGTCCGGGTCTCTATACAGGTAGCAGCAGAGGGGGCCGGTGTGAGTTTGGTGGTGTTGGGTTGGGTTGAGGAGGGCTGAGTGCCAGGTTGGGTGGAGGATGTTTGGTCTGGGAGAGTCATACTTGCACCAGAAATCGTGGGGGGTTCTGCAGGTTGAAGTGAGGCAGTGGGTCACGGTGGAAGCTGGTTTCCAGAGGGGCTGAGGCGGACATGGAGGGCTGTGCCGGAACAGTCATGGGCATGGGCGTGGGGTTTCCTTCATTGTTGCCATGCGTGGGCTTGTCAATGTAGCACAGCATGTCGTTTATGCTGGTGGTGTCCACCTGGGGTCTACTGGGGCTTGCCGGGGGCAGTAGTCAGGTGTTGTCCATTTGCGGGAGCGGCTCCAGGGGTCTCTGGGGCTGTCCCCAGGTCTCGAAAGTGCTAGGGATGGAGTTAGCCCTACAGTGAGTCAATAAACCTATCATGTGGGCAGTGGGCTGGTTGAATAGTCCTCCTGCCAGGTTGAGGGACTGCAGTATAGCTGAGGCATTTTATTGTTCCTCTCGTTATCATTGCCCTAGAGTGGAGGCAGTGGGGGCTGCTGGGGCTGGTTCCAGGAGTTCCCATCAGATGTGAATTGAGTGACCCAGATCTGTGGAGTCATTGAGGGGACGGGGAGAGGGGGATGCATGGACTTTGTCAAGCAGTTGATGCAATTCTTTGCAGAGGATCGTATTGCATCTATATATTACCATAGCCTGCTCTGGGAGTTCTCCTCGCATGAGACAATCCCCAAATTTGACCAAGCAATGGGCCCATTCCTCCAGAGTGCCTACGAAGTCATCGTGTCCAAAATCCGTGAGTAGCACCCTTGCCTGCCTTGCAAAGTTCTCTGGCAAGATTCTGAGTGAGTGGAGTACTTTGTCCCATTGCCATTCATACTCCTCGAGGCATCATTGTCCTATGGGTGAGGGAGGGGTTCTAGCGGGTGGGGCGGCAGTCGGATAGTGTCGAGGGGGGTAGTTGTGATCGGAGTGTCCCTGAGGTTGGGGGGCGCAGCGCTGGTAGCCATAATAGGGGGTGGGTGCAAAGGGGCCCTTGCTGGGGGGTACCGGGCAAGATCTGCTGGGAACTGGTGGAGTCTCTGGCAGGCCCCCAGGAAAGCTCTGATACAAGGAGACCTCCACAGGTCGTGCCATGGCTAGGTTGGGTGGGGGGGCCCGGCTGACCGAGGGCCCCAGATCATAGAGGAATGGGTCAGGGGCCCAGTGACAGTGGAGATATTGTAGTTTGTACGGGAGGGGTGGGTAGGTGTGGCAGAGAGTCTGTGCGGGGTAATGATCTGGGACCGAATGCCTGTAAGGGTTGGTCTGGTAGCCTGTGGGGTAGTAGGTGTGAGTATACATAGCCATCAAGAATGGTGTAAGGAGGAATCTTGATATTATGTCAGGTTCCACTAATTCGGGGGCTTTATGGGAAAGCAACACCCTTACAAGGCAGACTTGATCTACAAATACCTGGGTGTCTGGAACTCCAGGGTTAAGGCTCTGAGGTTCAAGATGCGGACAGGGAGGGTGGTTCCGGGGAAATGGAACTTGATCTGGGGGTTTCGGGTGTTTTGTGGAGGCTGGGAGTTGGCAGGGGTTGAGTCGGAACTGGAGGTTCTAAGACGAGACCCGGTTAGCAAATTAAGAGTTGCAAAGTGCATACCAAACTTAGAGCATGCAATTATTCCGGCATGCCAGTCAAAGCATGCCAGTCAATGCATACCAGTCAAACAAAGGGCATGCAACAATTCAGGTAATATCAAGGCTAATGAATACAGCAGTGAACTATGCTATAAGTACTATGGGGTTGGGTCTCGGGGTTCTGGGGTGTCTAGGATGGTTTCTGGAAGGCATTGAGTAGTGGGCCGGGACTGTATACTGGGATCACACGTGTAGGGTGCGCGATCAATTGGCGTGGGGGGATCGTGATGCGTGATGGCTGGAAGCGGGTAGTGTGATCCGGCAGTTGATGGTAGTTGATCCCAGGGTCTGTGAAGCAGGGTTCCCAGGGGGTTGGCTGATGGCAGTTGTGATGCAAGTTAATGGCAGCATTGGTAGTTACGGGGGCAGGGCATGTTGTGGAGAGGGTCCTGGGTGGGGTTCCGGGGTTGTTCTGGGGGACTCCAGAAGGGGTTGTGACACTTAGTTTCTGTAAATTCTTTTATTTCTCTTATTCCTACTTTATCTACTCTATCTTATTTTCTCTAACTCTACCTCTTCTCTTTCTTCATCTCTCCACTCTCCATTGTCTTTTTCTCCATTCTCTTTTGCTCTATTTTGACTCTTTTTATTTGTTTCAACTCTGTATTCTTTCTTTCTTCTTCTATACCATTTATTTCTGCCTCTTCTCCTCCAACTCTCTTTTTTCATCTTTAATTCCCCTTCTATCTATCATTTTCTAGCTCCCTTCTTCTTTTCTTTATTTAAAACTCCAGCACTTACTCCCTTATTCTGTGTAAATCTCCTTTCTTGGCAGGATCCAATTAGTAAGTTCTTGCTCAATAGAGTGAATTTCTGAGTCAGCAGGATCTGACACTCTGCTAGTCAGTAAAATATATTCTAAAGTTGAGTCATGTGATAATTATATGTGATGTCATGGTGTAACATCAGTCACATTGGTCACACTACATGACATTAGCATGACAAAGTCACACCATGATGTTACATATAACAGTCATGTGACTCAACCTCAGAATATTTTTTATTAACTAGCAGAGTGGCTTCTTAAATTTGTTTTTATTGAATTTTCCTCTGTCAAATTAGCACCTTGTTATTTGTACTTATATACTTTTATTAATATATCTTTGAATCTCCCTCTGCCAGCTGTGTAATTGAGCCACAGCTTCTAGAGGTTACTCTTACAGGCACTTTGAACAAATATACTAGAAAAAATTAATAAATGCCTAACTACATAAGAGAAGAGTAACTTAACAATGGAAGGAAAACATCTAATAGCATAAATGGTAATAGCTGGCATGACTCAATACCTAACCCAGGTACAAGATATGCTAGTCTATATTGAAAAGCTCTTAACTTGCAGAATAGTAAAATTCATGTGGGGTGGAAAGAACTCACTTGTAAACAAACAAACTTTATTTAGATCAATAATCCAAGGAGGACAAGCACTGATAGACATTAAATTGAGAAACAAAGCTATAAATATAGCAGGCAAGATATATATTCAAATACAGTAGAATACAAGCAAAAATCTGAAGTCAAGTATTGAGAAATATGAGCCATATATTTAAAATGATATAAATAACCCACCTGGAGTCAAGTATTGAGAGATAGCTTGACTCCATGGCATGGTAGTGAATAGATTATTGCATTATAGTAGAATAATAAGTATATAATTTATAAAGTAATGAAACACATATATATATTATAATAAAATGATATTATAGTGTAGTAGTTAAAGTTACTTATCATTTTTCTCAATATAAAATTATACCTCAGCTTTGGCTTCAACCACCTCCTGTGGGCATACATAGCAGATTTCTTAATATTCATGAACATTCCAAAAAATAATGAAAAAGTGAATGAAAAGATCAGGATCAATCTCTTCCTACAGTTTTAAAAGACAAGGATATTAATCAGAAGAGAAATATATAGTAATATTACCAGCTTATTCACCACTGCAAAAGAGTTTCATATCTGCCTAGAAAGCTTTACATTCAGCTGTAATATCTTAAGTAGTGTGCTCATGTGGTTTTGCTTTGTAAACAAATCCAGATTGAGATGTTTAAAAAGAAGCAAGATAGTTGAATGCTTAAAATCAAAATATAAAATCATATATGTGGAGGATACAATGAAATTAGCAACCTTATCAAATGACCAATTATATATAGAAACAGATGAATGTAAGTGTTGAAGCTATATAGACATGGAAATCATACTGGGCTGCATATTTCCACATTCATGCATTATGAGAGCTAAAGAAATGCTAGCAATGCTTCTAAGCAAATGGAATTCTAGTGTAGGCCAACCTGATAATAATAGACTATATGATAATGTACAAGTAAATAAAAGCAATAACACACACAGAATCTCATCTAACACCAAAATGGCTACAGAAGGTACAGTTTCCAAAGTGTTTAGGATTTTCACATCTGACTCAGCAAATCTATAAACCTCAAGTGAATGAAGAAGCAATGGCTTCCCAAAATATCTTTCTAGGTGGGGTAATGTACTCAGGAGACAAGTCTACCTTTGACTCCACTGTAGGAGCTGGTATAATAGTTGAGAGAAATGAAGGAAGAAAATAGTTGAGTAGAGACCCAATATGCAAAGGAGATAGTACACTCATAATAATCCTCCTAGCCTCCATCAAAGTAGTGATGTGAAATTAAGTTATTTGAATTAGTCTGAATAGAGGCAATCACAAATGAACCAGCTTTCACTAAGTTCTGGGGCTAAATTACACTTTACAATATTTTTATGGAATATATAAGTGGATAATAGAGTTTATTGGTTTTCAGTCAATGCAACCACTAAAAGAAGGTCCAAAAAGCATATCAAACTAATGACCTAAAGTATACTATTGCCTTGGGCATAGGATATTCTCCTGGAAATCCTGAGCATGAATAATTAGCAACCTTTTGAATGTTATAGAATTTTCCTCTATTTATATTATTTCTCCTCCCTATGATGCTTGACATTTTCCAGTTATTCTGGACCACTTTCTGGCTATTGGGCCTCCATTTTCTGGTCCCAAGAGACTTGGTATAAAATTTTCTGGCCAAGAGAGGGTCTTCTAATGTTTTTGGTGCTTCAGTTGTGTCAGTCATTAATATCTCCCTTAGGCTTCCCCAAAATGCCTCTGGACCTTTTTCATCAGGTGTGGATTGATTAGACCTTTCTAATAGTACCAAATACAATAGGGCTTGGTGGTCTTCCTGTCAAGGTATAAACATTTTACCAAAGCCTGCTCAATTTTCCTCAACAACTAAATTTACCTTTTCCCATCAAATCACTGATCTCTCTATCAGTTCTCCATGGAATGCCTTTGGAAAGCTTTCATTGTGTGTAGATTGATCAGGCAATCAAAACAATATCTAATATGTTAGGGTTTACATATATTCCTACTGAGATATGCCCATTTTATTGACAAGGTGTAATGCTTTTCTTAAGATAAGTCACCTGATCTCCAGAAACCTGAGCATAGTCACATGACTACTGTCATATGATTGATTTGGATGCACATGTCACATGATTATAGTCACATGATTGATTTGGGTGTGCATTAGATCAAAATACTGATAAGCCTAATAATAAGCTGATTTCTCAACATCTAGGCCACTGATAAGGCTAATCTAACATGATATGTAGAGGGCCTTTTAAGGCAGTTCTGGCTATGTCATTTGCCTATAGTTTTTGGCAGAACTGCTTACAGTTTTCAGCAGAAGTCTGTTTTATTCAGACTTTTTGATGATCAATAGCTTTGTCTTGCCTCATTGTTGAAACAAATGTATCAGTAGGTATAAGTACACTGATGACTCTGCATAGGTCACTTACCTGTAACCTCCAAGGAAGAAAATATGCTGGCTATGCCAATACCAAAAACACTGGACTACTTACTTAGGGTTGTAGTAGGCTGTTTGAGAATGCATACAGCACCAATTATGCTGGTAGACCTGAAAAACTCAAGAATCTCACCTTCAGAGAACAAAGCAAAGACACTTGCAAGTGAAGCATTGAAAATGCCACAACAAATGACTCTTCCACCAATTTCTATAGAGCTACACTTGACAGGGGCAAAACTATCAAAGATTAACCACATGACAGCCTATAAAACCATAAGAAAACTATTGTGTGTTCCAACAAGGCCCCAGACACAAGAGAAGGTGTAGGATAACTCTAGTTAGTTGGCTAATAGTCCCATACATGTGCATAAAGGCATTTTCTCATGGAGAAACTTCACATGCTGCCCTTCCACAGGAACTTGGTTTAAATTCCAAGTGTGCAGCATGACAGGCTAGGGGGAAATGCCTAGGGCATGTGCCTCTGTGCCAAAAAAAAACAAAAAAACTATTGACATTACATTATGTAACTCAGTATTATAAGTAGAGTAATTAATAATTATTAATTGAAGTGGGCTGTAATGCATGCCGTTACAGTCTGGGACTTATCCTGAGGTGGAAATCTAATACTGCCTATGCTACATGGGCACCTCATGGTCATTCCATCGCTTATGTCAAAGAAAATGATCTATATGTACTCTCTATGCTGACGTATGTCTCAGCCTATATGCACTGCTGGCAGTGGAAGCTGTTTCCTTTGGAAAAATTAAAAAAGAAACATATTATGCAACTTCCATGACATGTTTCCTTGAGAAATATGTAAGCATTTTCTGAGTGTAAAAGTTAAGAAAAATCTCACCTATTTCCTAACCATTTCTTATTATAAAATAACATCTTTTTACCATCTTTTTGCCAGTGTAAACACACTAGAAATGTTTATAATTGTTCTTTCTATGTTGCCCAAAGATATAGAAATCATACTTCTCATAGAATTAGGCTTAGAAGAATTTAATCTCTTTTTTTGAATTTTTCTCTTGGATACTTTTATTCTTTTTCTTAGTGAAATACAACAAGAAAGTTATAATATATATCTAATGGCAATATGTGAGAAAGAAATACATTTCATTTTCTAAAGGTAAAATGTCATGGATTTGTCTCCCCAAATTACATAACAAGTACTGAGTTTGGTTCAGCAAGTTCAGCTCTGGTTTGAATTATCAAAGTTGATTGTCTCTCTAATTGTGTTGCCATTGAATTGCTGGTGACTCTCAAATTGACTCCCTCAGGGGCTCCCTGATTAAGTTGATTCCTGTTTCCATGACATTTTAACTTGGGAAAATGAAATGTATTTCTTTCTCACATATTGCCATTAGATATATATTATAACTTTCTTGTTGTATTTCTCTAAGAAAAAGAATAAAAGTATCCAAGAGAAAAATTCAAAAAAAGAGATTAAATTCTTCTAAGCCTAATTCTATGAGAAGTATGATTTCTATATCTTTGGGCAACATAGAAAGAACAATTATAAACATTTCTAGTGTGCTTACACTGGCAAAAAGATGTTATTTTATGATAAAAAACAGTCAAGAAATAGGTGAAGTTTTTCTTAACTTTTACACTCAGAAAATGCTTACATATTTCTCAAGGAAATATGTCATGGAAGTTGCATAACATGTTTCTTTTTTAATTTTTCCAAAGGACACAGCTTCCGCTGCCAGCAGTGATGCTTGCTGCATGCCCTTTGCATCACTCAGAACTCATGATGATGTTAGCGCCCTTACACCGACACGCCTACGAAGTGGCCACAACACTACAACACACCGTCAACCACGACAGACACTGTCACTCGCATTGTCCGCCACTCACTGTCTACCCTTTCATACTTCCTTTGTACCCCTTGCAATAATCACCCATTGTTACATATCCCTATAAATACGTACATACGGTAGCTTACCCTCAGTCAATTATATCATTGATCTGAGGGTGAGCAACTTTACAATACTCGATGAAACATATGTGCTAACGTAGCTATTACTATTTGACTCAGCGTTGAATTGATACAAAAGTTATACAGGGTTCCAACAGATGATTCATGTTACTTTTAATTATTTTTTTATCTCCAGAATGAACGAGGTTTAGGATAAGCACAAAGCTGCTTTCCTTACATGCCCACATGATGCAACTTATGTAGTAGTGGCCGCATGAGTGTGCTTATCTATTCGCATTATTTCTGTTGTGTCTAGGTGAGTTGGTCACACCAATCCGCGTCTGTTTCCACCTGTCTGGATTTCAAGACACTGCCATCTTCCAGCCCTCAATCACACAAAATGAAAAGTGAGACAGTTACACCTAGAAGAATTGGGACTGGCTTTGCTGCTACTATACTAATACAAGTATCGTGAACGGAATCGTAAACTGCGAAACGAGAAGTATCGAGGCAAGTGTCTGCGTGTCGTGAAAAGATGAGCCATGGATATTGAATGTTAGTTGTACATTGATATGAGAAATGATACAAACCATAAAGCCAAACGCACTGAGCGGGAGAAAGATCTCCTCAAGATAACCCACTCCTACGATCATGCAGTCGCATAGACAGATGCGCCGGCCAACAAGACGTCAAACAGCAGAGGAGAGGGGGAGTAGGAATCAGCGCGCAAATCATCGTCATCTCCACTGGCTTCCAGCCCACCATCTCTTTTCTGCACCATGCACACTCCACTCAGCGACACTCTCCGTCGAAGCAACATAAACATGTCTCCCACTCGGATCGAAGCACATCCCCGCAATATCCAGATCTTCCGGATACACTGGCTGCACCATCCTCATGTGATCTCGCGAACTCGTAGCATGGAGCGCAGGAGAAGCTGACCTGGCTGGACTAGGTATGTGCGTCGATGGGCTTGGAGAAGATGATCGCGACGGGGCGTGGGAAGAAACGCAGTTCGACTCTGGTTCATCCACTTCGATATCATCTTCATGCCCTTGTCGGCTGTTGACGGTGACATAGGTCGGGCGCGGAGTGTACTCGTAATCGCCATGAGTCGAGCCGGTGTTGGGATCATCCTCTTCATGTGAAGTATATGATTGCTGGTACTCCCTAAATCCATGGGATCCGAGACTCGCGTGTACATCGTTCTCATCGACGGGACCTCGCAAAGGAGAAATGTCAGGGATGTCGTGATACTCAACACCGCCTCCTTGGTGGCTCACCGTGGCAGTCGAATCGCTCATGCGAAGTGACCGCCAAGTTGAGTCGGAGATAATACTTGGTGCAGAATAGGGGGATGATGTATCGCCGAGAGCACGGAGGACGTGGGCTCGCGAGCGACTGTCAGAAGTGGATTGGACAGAAAGTGTCGTGGAGTTGAGTCGTGAACGAACACTGTGGGTATGATGCATGATAGAGGGCCAATGTATTCTGTTTGAAAGGGGAGGTGAAAGTTGGAATTGAGATCGCGCAGCCGGGGCGGGCACGGGAATTGGTGATGATAGCTCCCTAAGGGCGGGTACTTGAATAATTTCCTCGGTTTCAAACGTCCTCGCATCTACAACATGGAGTAAAGACGTGTGCTGTCGTGTGCTAAGAAAAAAAGAAAAATTCAGGACGAAAGTAACCCACCTCGGTGAAAGTCATAAGTTCTTTATCCCCTGATCCTCCGAACTTCACATTCCTGACACTCCAGCCAGGCCCTTTGAGATATCCTGGCCACTCAAAGATTCCATCCTCATCCCCTAGCCAGCCAGAGATACCATCGTTGACCGGAGGCATCCTTGACTTGTCTGTTTGGAAAATCTTCAGAGGTTTGGAGCTTCTGACATCCCATACAGCTAGAAGGCCCTCCTGTGATGCTACAGCAAACTTTAATCCATCTGAGGAAAATGCAGTCGAAAAAGATGCAGTCAATGATACTATTGTGTCATCCATATGCATGACGGTAGGAGAAGGAAGTTTTAAAGTGGAAATGGGTGAGAAAGTGATATGAGCACCGCCCGTCATTCGGTGGAGGTACACTTTTGCCGAGTCTCCGACCGATATAATCGTCCGACCATCGGGCGAAATTGAAGCTGGACATAATTGTTCATGAGAACGGTAACGAGGTCAGGTTTTTAAGTTAACGCACAGTGATTTATGGGAACCCGAAGACGCATGCACCCGACTTCGTCGATAACTGTTTTGGGAAAACCCCTTAGAGGCACGTTATAGAGCTTAACAGTACGATCGTTATTACTGATGCAGAGTCGAGGTTCAACGCTGCTTTCATTGGACGTCGTAAGACTCATTGAAGTAAGAAGAACGGAATTATTCATTTCTCCGAATATCGAGAAATCCTTGTTCCAGACCGAAGCGTTTGGTCGGTGGCGCGCAGAGAGTGGCGAATGGTAAGACAAATGAATTTCGGCCCTCTGTCCACCAGCTGCGAGAAGCGTGTCATCTGTTCCTTCAATAGGAAGAGAACTTAGAGTATTCGGCTGAAAGGGAAGGTTGACAAGAACCCGAGGCGTCTGAGGTCGACGTGACTAATGAAACCATCATCGACAGAATTGGGACTCACCGACTCAGGCATGTTGAGATTGTGTTCGACAATGGAGTTACGTTGCACGTAGTTCACTTTACCCCTCTCTCGAGGACATATTATGAGATCCCGCAATTGACTATTCCTCCAAAACGTCAGGTCAACCTGAGAAGATGTAATTAAATGAAACTCACACATGCTGAATAACGACGCTCGTCGGCGCGATAGTTGTTGGTGCTGTAGAAAGCAGCAATGGAGGAGATCTCGCCATTGCAGCTGGAGTCTACGATTCAATGATCGCGAAATGAGACAGTGTGAGAGAAGATGAGTACTTCAAGTACTCTAAGTCGGGAAGGATTTAATCAATCACGTGTTGGTAATACACCGATCACCACGACAGTTCCGGCGGCGGCGGCTCTTGGCTACATCCACATACGCCCTTGAATCAGCTTTGACTCATTTTCTGGATCTCTCTATCTTTTCCTGTTTTTCTTTGGTCTCGCATGGACTTCCATCGCGTCGGCTAATACTTTGTCATTTATGATTGACATACAGTGACATATACAGATCTCCAGGATGTCTGATTGTTTGTTGTTCTCCCGGCTCGAAGTATCTGGCATATATCTCATAGCGAGCGGGAGTCAGGCTACATTCTTTCCGAAAGTCTTCTCGGTGTCAAGTCCATACAGCCAGGTTTCTCGTCGAGGCAATGGCCATCAACTCGTATGGTTCCAAACTTCAGAAAAATTATGTCTTCTCTATTATTAGCATTGACTGGTTTATTTAATCTCCGACATGTCAATCTCTAGAATGACCGAGCCTGTAGATAAAGTTCAGATAGATTTGGGCTTTCTTTCACTTGTAGAAGAGCAGGATAGTGAGTTTGATTTATCTATTGGATGACAATCAAATTACAATGGTTCATGACTCTTCATTCTACGAGAAATAGTGATTTTTCCCCTAAAATGAACTTCCATGAGACTTGTGGACGTGAGTACGCCTCGGAAGGAGGACTTGGTTTCGGCTGGTTCAGATAGAAATTGCTATCTTTGAATATACCACTATAGACCATCAGGCGGCCAGGATTGTATGAGTCGAATACATAAAATGAGGTCTCCACAACCACAGTATATTTCTCAACGAAACTCACAAAACGTGGCCTATGGAAGAGTCAAATAATTCATCTGGCGATATGATACGATCAAGGGTGCGAAGTGATTGATTGTTGGTGTCGATTGTCAGTTTTGCCAATAAGTACCTCCAGGTCCAATCAGAAAAAATGGTGAAACCCCAAAAGATCAATGGAACTGTTTTCATTCTCCAATAAATAATGTACCAATCAGCTGTAGTTACCGACAGACGTGCAGTGTAATTTCTGTTCCTTCTTTCCTTTCTGTGTTGTGAAATGGTATCTAGGCGTATTTTTCCAGAAACTAACATCATGTCACTCACTTTGTGCATATGCCCATTACTTTCACCAACGGACAAACTCACACCCTCCAAATGTTAATTACCAAACTACACTCCTCTGCGCCCCTGGTCTTGGGGCTTCCGTGGCTCTGGGACACCAACCCCCGCATTGACTGGCGACAACTCACCCTTCACCTGACCCAGGAGCCAATGCCTGACAACCAGCAACTCCCCTTCAATATCTTGCAATCTTTGAAACCGACCCTGAGGAACTCCTTGAACAAACCCCCACCACACCCCGGGCTCCAGTCTTGCTTGTCTCAATCTTTCATCATCAATGCCAGGCTGGATGGCACTCCGGGACCGATATTGGCCCTCATCGACAGTGGAGCTACCGGAGTGTTCATTAGTGATGCCCTTGACCTTCCCCATGACCCCCTTGACCAACCCCTCAGCTTGCAATGCCTTGACAGCACCCCCTCCTCCTCCAGCCCCATCCTAAGGTCTCACTCAGGACATGTGACCCTGGACAATGACTATGAGTTCACCTCCAACTTCCTGGTCATGCGACTCCACGTGTCAACCCCAATAGTGCTGGGACTACCCTGGCTATGTAGTATGAACCCCAACATTGATTGGAGAACACTCACAATGACCTTCCCAGGACCTGAAGACCGCCTCCTGACTGCTGTGCACCTCTGGGCCCTAGGAAGCGACCCAGTGCCCCACACCCCCGAAGTAGCTGCCACCCCCCCCAGCCAAATTCCACCAACACCCGTCCAAACTCGCAAGGCCTCTGCTCAACCCTCAAACATTCCTTGGAACAAACACAAAGGGCCGAACTACCCAAACCAGTCTCAGACATGCACTAAACCTGCTTCAGCCAATGCATCTGCGACTCCAGTCGATCCAAATACATTCGACATTAGGATCATTGGAGCCGCCCCCTTTGCCCATCTCATGAGGGACGGGGCCCCCACGTTTCAGCTGTACACCTCACCTTCTCCCCCAGAAGAACACCTACAAGGGGATGCAATCCCCCCGGAAAAAAAAACCAAGGAATAGATCCTCTGAGAAGTAGTTCCCCTGGAGTATCATGAGTTCACTGACGTATTCTCCAAAGGTGATGCTAAAGAAATTCCCCCTCACTGCCCCTACGACCATATGATTGACCTCAAGGAAGGAACCACTCCCCCTTTTGGCAAGGTCTACAACATGTTGGAAGTTGAACTCTGGGCCCTCAAAGACTACCTCGATGAAATGCTTGGGAAGGGATTCATCCGACCTTCTGCCTTCACCACCAGAGCCCCGGTTTTATTCGCCAAGAAGAAGGACGGTTCACTCTGACTTTGTGTCAACTACTGGGGACTCAATAAGATCACCAAGAAAAACCGCTACCCACTCCCACTCATCGGCGATCTGGTCAATCAACTCCATAGTGCCAAGATTTACACAAAAATTGACCTCTGCTCTGGCTACAACAACATCTGTATCACCCCGGGACATGAGTGGAAAACTGCATTCCGCACGTGGTATGGTCTGTTTGAATACCTTGTAATGCCTTTTAGAATGACTAACTCCCCTGCCACATTCCAATACTTCATGAATGACATCTTCCATGACATGAGCGACGTTTTTGTGATCGTCTACTTGGATGATATCCTCATCTACTCCGACTCGAAGGAGGATCACCAGAAGCATGTCTGGCAGGTCCTGGAACACCTCCAAGAGCACAACCTCCATGCCAAGCCTAAGAAGTGCTCATTCCACATGGAAGAGGTTGAGTATCTTTTTGAGGTAGAATGCAATGTGTTCAATCATTGCGTGGTGATCCCCCCCGAACATTTGAATGCCATACTGATTTTAAATGATGAAGGAATCCTGAGCCAGATACGCTGTGCCCCCTGGGACAAGTATTTCATCAACCATGACCCCCGTAAAACCCTCAATGGAACCAACCGGGATCCTGCTTTCTCCTTGTTCCCCAATGAAAAACTCCTCCTCCAGAATGGCCGCATCTACATCCTGGATCATGCCCGACTCCGCTATGATGTCCTCTGCCAACACCACAACCACAAGCTCTGGGGACATTCTGGGATATGTAAGACCCTCCAACTTATCTCCCGGGCTTA